>JAWNNO010000368.1:0-28005 GCA_035044985.1 Lordiphosa fenestrarum | reverse complement strand
TAGGAACAATAGGTTAAAAAAGTAGTTTTAGTGAGGAAAACTTATTTGTTTTCGATTTTTTCGCGTTTTAAGTCTTGCCAGTTAGTATTATTATCTTATATACTTCTAGGGAGCCGAAGTATTGCTTAATTCAGCAGAAATTCGACATCGATTTTTGGAATTCCTGCCGGTCAGTTCTTCATTTCGACCCATTGTGCAGTGGATGCTTATAAGTGGGAGTAATTTGGAGTATGCTTAGTTGAAAAACTTTTTTAATGGAAAACATATTCAAATTCTCAACATTGTCGCATCAAGAACAAATTTGGTGGACTGCTTTTCCTTTGGTACTCACCTTTCGTAATCAAAAAACTCTCTCGTTTTCTGTTACACAATTTAAATTCTTTTTATTGAAACATATCACAGGGATAAATAACTTAAGTGGCTTTTCTTTTTCGAACCAGAAAATACATTTTTGAAAACGGATCTATATATACTATATATGTATATACGCTAAGCCTATATATGTATGTATGTATCTATGTATAATTCTCTGCTTGATTTATACACTTCATTATTCCATTGCCAATTCAGGCCTCTTGCAATTTGTTGATGAAAATTAAACAAATAAAATTTGCTCTTAATACTACGACCTGACGTGAAACACGTCCACTAAAAAGGGGGGCTTCCAGTTTCGCCACTGACTCGCCAAACAAACAATTTGTTTATAATAAATAGCTTAGGCACTAGCACAAAAGATGACGGCGGCGACGACGGCGACACAAAAATAATAATAATAACAAATCAAAATAGTAATAATTGAAAGAAAACATAGCGAAATGTAATAAATAATTAACTAGAGTAGCTAAAGCCGAATCATCCGTTAGCTTTTGGGCATGTCGCGCGCCCGCACTGAAAGGAAATCGAAAGGAAATCGAAAGAAAATGTCAGAAAATGGATTCAGGTCAGGCCATGGGGATCACAAATACTCACTCTCCAGTGCATACACCATTCCCATTATCAGCAGCAGAAATATGGTACTCATGCTAACAATCAACACCGTCACCTGTCGCCCACGGTCGCACAGACCACGTTTTGGCTTCTTAGCAGCTCCACCCTCGCCATTGACCATAGTGAAATGCATTGAACTGGCTATGGACACCGTGTCGAGGTCTTTGGTTTTAATATAATTCAAATTGGGATCCCCCTCGATGGGTATCACGGCATCTTGGTTGGTGGCCAGGGCTATATTAGCATTATAATTGGTCGCAGATGAGCCTGAGGAACGATGCACATTGGCCAGCTGCATTTTGTGCTGCTGCTCCTGCTTCTTGTGTATCTCAGCGAAGCGTTCCAGATTCGCTGCCGTCAACAGCAAAGATCCGGAAGCGGCACTCTATTTATGGCAGGGAATGAGTCAGCTTGGAATTTACGTGGGCAACATATTTGCTTAATATACTCACCCGAGTGCTGTTATTGCTATCGCTGGAGCCCTGAGAGGAGCGTGATCCGCGTTTAGCGGCAGCCAGAACAGCTGCCGCTGCGGCCGCTGTCACCGCTGCACTTGTTGCTGCCGCTGATGGGGGTTGAGTCAATGTGGCGGGATTTGAATTGCATTTATTTGATGATTTTGATGAGCTGGCCGAACTAATGGCCGAGCTGGTGGATGAGGCTAGCGAGGCGCGCGGTATGTGCCAATAGTCCTGCATCTGCAAGGGCAAAAGAAGTATATCAATGTGGGAGAAGTTTGTCCAAGTTGTTGCATAAGAACTAAATAAGACATCTCAAGGCAGGTTTGGAAAGATCTAAAGTAATAACCTTCCGAAATAGAACTCGAACTGATCTCTAGTGAAATAGAACTTAAACTCAGTAGACCAGAAGTGGAAAGTTGGTTAGAAAACTTTGTTTAAGAGTATGTGGCAGTAAAGGTCGATATTTCATGCCCACAACAGTGTCCACTGTGGGTCAATTATCCACCAAAAAGTCACTTAATTTAAGTAGTCTGTTCCTAAGACATTGCATATCTGAAATTCATTTGATATTGAATTCTTTCCTTCTATTTTTTGAAAGGGAAGCCCAAAACAAGAATGGAATGTAGGCTTCGATAGATCCAGAAAACGTCGAATATCAGATATTATAGACAGGAATGCCGATGGTAAGGGAAAGCTCAAGTCTTTCTACACACAATTGCAACATGACTTGTGTAGCCCCATTCCAATTCTTCTCAAAGTCGTACAGCAAAATATGAGAGTTTGGTAAATCTGTTCTCTAGTAGAGACCTTCATGAGTTGAATAAAAGTTCCCCTTGACTTTGTTAATGCTTAGATCTATCTATAAACTTCTACTCAAAGCTTAAGATGATATTGACTCATTGATTTATACCTCATGACTAGACAGCCGATTTTGCATATTGTTAAACCGATTTGTATCTTAGTAGTCTTGGACAAATGTGTATGTAACAAAATTTCTTGGTGGGGCAGAAGAAAATTGTAGACATTTATAATTTATTGCAGATTCTATTACTACATCTATTAGTTTACTAGTCTTTGCATTACCGATTTACATTCTATTTGAGTACGCAAATTAATCGGTAAGCCTGAGCGATTGCCAAGTTCGGAGCGAGCATCGAAAGATATTGAAATCGCGCATTAAATTACACTTGATTACTTTGCCTTCAGTATGATAGAAATAAACCCATACAGTCTGGTTTACTTTCGCTTTGTAGACTGGGTGCTCACATCCTGCATTACTGGTAATAAAAGATGTGTCGGATTTTCATTACAAATGCGTATACCTTCTTTCAAATTGTAATGCAGATTGTACACAGTCTGTCTGCTATCCCTTTACTGAAAAGCAGCAGTTGTAGCTCATTACTTTTTAATGCATACTTTCGACAGAACACATTTAGCTGTGCGCCGCTGGGAAGAGTCACTTGTCTTCCACAATGAAATTGAAATTTTGTTGAGCGAAACATATAAGCCACCTCTTTGAAAGGAAGGTAGAAATTGGTTGCATTAGATATCTGCTTAAGCTGCATTTTCAGTTGTGGAGATCTCAAATGGGATGGGTTAAGAATACCTCATCCTTTTGTGAGTTGGCTGGCTGACAGAAAACATACATGAGAAATCGGGTAGCATATATATTTTTGTTCTTCTCAAATTTACTTAAACACTTATCTCGTATTTCATATGGGAAACTGCTATGAGAAATCAGACTTGATTATTCACAATGACCTCTCCTGCCGGCGGCTTTCCAAATGTCGCTTCATCAATGTGAATAGCATGTCCTTAAGCGCGCTTAACTAGTTTAATTATACAATAGAGCTCGTTAATGCCAAATATAAAAGGTCCATAAATCCCTTATTAGTTAACATTTTGTAACACATTTTTTCGGTCGATGCAGTTTCTGACTTGGCTTGTCAAAGGTACTTGATCTGTTGTTTGGAAGCTTGATCAAACAGATCAACCAGACATAAGGAATGTGTAAACAATTTCAGAACCATTCTTTTAAAATTCGAAGCAAAGGGCATACAGGGTTGTCCATATTCGACGGACCCATCTGGCAACGCCATAACTTTTGACAGAGATGTCAGATCGCTTAATGACATACCGCGTTTGAAGCGTCAGTCCAAGCAGATTTTTACCATGGAACAATACACGCCACGCGAGCGCTCTGAAATAGTTGAAATTTACATTCAACAGAACAAGTCAATTGTGAAAACTCAACGTGCTTTTAAAAAATTAAAATTTCACATTGAATGGGACCGTAAATAAGCAAAATTGCCGTATTTACGCCACTGAAAATCCTCAGGAGATTCAAGAAGTGCCTCTTCATGACGAAAAAGTCACAGTTTGGTGCGGCGTTAGTGCGAAAACGGTCATTGGGCCGTTTTTCTTCCAAAATGAAAATGGCCATGCTGTTACCATCAACCAGGAGCGTTATCGCGACATGATGACCAATTTTGTGATGCCAATTATTCGTCGAAAGCGTATGAGGCAGTTCTGGTTTCAACAAGACGGCGCTCCACCGCACACAAGTCGCATAACAATCGATTTTCTGAAGAAATTGTTTTCGAAAAGTGGTGATTTGGACTGGCCACCGCGTTCGCCCGATTTGACGCCGCCTGACTTCTTCTTGTGGGGATATTTGAAGTCAAAGGTTTACGTTAACAAGCCAAGGACAACATTCGTGAAGAAATAGCCGCTATTCCGGCCGAAATGTTGGCGAAAACGATGGAAAATGCTGCAAAAAGGGCACAATACGCCATCAACGCCAGAGGCGGCCATTTGAGAGATATCATATTCAAAAATTGATGTAAACAAATCTACTTGGAACAAATTAAATGATTAAGATTGCCAACCGCCAAATTTTTATTTTTTTCTTTGATTTTTTAAAAAAAAAACATGGGTCCGTCGAATATGGGCAACCCTGTACATAAATTTCCAATCGAGTTTCCACACCTTCGAAAAAGAAAAGAAAAAAACCTCTTCTTTGCACACTCTGTGAACAAGTCGAGCAAGTAGGAGTTGGGATATGAAATTAGTATTGTTAGAATAAAATTTTAGGAAATAAATTAAGTGCATTTTGAAGGCTCGGTAAATGTGGAAGAAGTTTATCTTCTTTTCTTACATAAATTGGTATTAAGGTTCGGTTTTTTGGTCCGGTTATAAAACTTTCTACAGCTTTGCTGTCGCCTTGATTAGAAAATTCTTCAAACTAAGCAATGTTAAGTTGAAATGCAGCAGAATTTCAGCTAAATTTTAGTTAGTTATTTCTAGAACTTTAGTTCTGAAAACTGAGAATATATTCAAGTCATAAGATGGTGGTGATTTTTACCAGTTTCTTCTCAATATTAGAGATTTGATTTGACATTAAAATGGTTTTGACTGTTTCAAAAGTTAATACCAGGACGGTTAAAGCGAAATAATTTGCCATAAATTTCCAGTCCAAAGTTGGAAATACGTAAAGTAAACCTTTCTTTATCTAACGTAACAAAAAACCTTTCATGTTAATGCCTATCCATGACTTTTAAGCAACAAAACCAAAAACCAAAAAAAAACAATAAGAAGAAAAAAACACCAAAACCAAAACTGAACTTTCGAGTCGTCTTCGACTCGTTTGATATTTATGGGCCAGGTCTTTTAGCTGCTGCTAAAAACGCCTGACTTGTATTTATTGCATTATTAATTCTTCTAGCTGTTGTTGTTGCTGTTGTTGTTACATTTAGCTTAGATTTTGTTGTTGTAATTAGCCTTTCTCTTTAAATGGCTTTTTGATTTAATATTTATATTTGGCAGGGAACCAATCTAAAAGTGGCAACACAACCTAAACTGATCTCCTCTGTTGGGTTGAGTTGTGTTATTTGTGTGTGTAAATATGCGTTTAAGCATGCGGAAGTCTTATCAGTGTCTTTTTTATAATCATTCAAGTTGTTCGGCCAGTTTTTGGTTGATTGTGTGTTACTTACTTTATTTTTTAAATTCTGCCTGTCTTTTGTTATTACAATAATAATAATAGTTTATCACAGAAGCACACACACACGGGCACAAATCTAACTAATTAGTATCACAATTGGAGTTATATTCTTTGTTGCTCCGGTTTTTCTGTATTGTTGTCAGTCTTTAGTTTGGTTTTGCAATTTTCTTCTTGAGGCGCCTCGAAACACTCAGCTGTTCTCTACTCGAGGGCAGCTGCTGTTTTGGATATCTTTGGATCGTTTCAATATTTGTCGAGCGAAGCGACAGAGAACCGATCTAAACGGCTTCAAGAATCAAACTGAATTCACTTGGGCCAGCAAATCAAGCTTCAAGCTCTGATCTGAGCGTCCAAGTCGCTGCCAGCGTCGCGTCGGCAACAGGTTGTTTGCTTCGATGCGCAAACCTTTTTTGCTGTTGTTGTTGCTGTTGTTGTGTTTGCCGGATTTTGCTTGATCTGTGCTATATTTATACACAATATACACACAACATTTCTGATTGATTGAAAAATTGTGCGCTCTTTCTTTTTAATTTGGTTTTGATTTTGATTTTGATGTTTGCCGGTTTCGGTTGGCCCTTTTCGCTCGCTCCTTAAATGTGGGCGTTGTGTGTACAAAAACCCTAATTATATTCTCATGTTCCATTCACCAAGGGCTCCGTTGCTGTTTAACCCAGTATCTAAGAATGAAAACTTAATTCCTGAAAATGTAGTATTATCTATCTTTTATTTATACAAAATGCAAATTAGACATTCTAATGAAAGCATTTAACGTCGAGTTGCTATAACAAAGCTTTATATCAAATATATCGAATGGGCAAGGCAGGAGATAGTTCAACAGACGACAACAGTGGGCTCGGTGGTTCACTTAATTTATTCTCAAATCAGATTTACCAGAAATTGCCATCGATCCATTTTGTTATTCAAAGAAACTTAATATAGCTTTTGGCAATCTTGTTAGAATTTATTTTTAACAGAATTGCTTGAAAACAACGATCGCCTGCTCTCAATATGACTGAAGAATAGTTTAAAACAGCGGTGGGCACCAAAATCTAACCACTACAGTGGATTTTCTTTCATTTGTATTTTGTTGTAGTTGTATTTTTTGGTTTTCTATTTGAGTTTGCTTAAAGATTAGGGGCGCATTGGACTTTTAATTGCCCATCGAACTGAAAATTTGTATGTATCGTTAAATATTTCGCTTAATAGTCTCTGGAAAATTGTTAAGCAGTCTCTCAGGTCTCTGTAAAGTTATTAAAAAGATCCTTAGAAGCCTCTCAAAACATAAATTGCTTAAAAGTCCCTGGGTCGCTTAGAAATTACCTAGAATTCGCTCAGGTAGCCTTCAGCTAAAGATTTCTGACTTATCGCCTAAAAACAGCTCAAAAACGACTTATGAGTTTCTTATAATTCACTTAGAAATGCTGCAGTGCTCGGCAAGCGTCCTATACTTATCAACCCTTAGTTTTTTGTTCGAAGTTGCCTTGCTGGAATCTTAGATCGTTAACATAAATAGGCATAAAATGAGGCATATGTTTTGATAAGAACAATAAGAACGCTTGACGTTTCCAGCTACGGCTCAGTTCGGGTTCAGGCTCAGGAGGTTGAAAACATAGAAGGTTCAGATTTAGATGTAGCTCACCAAAAACCTTCATAATGTCAGTTCTATCTTAAATTATTTCTTCAAGAGGTTTTTCTGCTAACTATTTTTAATTTTAAAGCAGCGGTGGGCTCCAAAATCAATCAGAAAGCCATCATTAATTGCTTAGCAGTGTCTTGTTACCATATTTTGCTTGCTGACACGCTTAAGCAGTCGAGTCTGTTATTGCTCATTGTTTTGAAGGCAGAATTGCGATCCAATGGGGCCATTGGTTGCCCAACGCAGAAGCACGTTGATATAAATGATTTCATTCGATAAGCTGAAACAAAATGATCGACAAAAAATATCTCCTAAAAAGATTCTATAATGATATATCGTCTTTTTGAACGAAATCATCGAGTTTACCGATGTGGTAAACGTTTACTCGGAGTGCAAAGGTGAGAAAAACATGACATCTGTAATGAACTCTTTCCCAAAATCCTTTTTGGAGGTTTTGGTTTTCGTAAAATGCCTTCTTCACTTTGCTGGGCATAATCTACCGAAAGTGGCATTTGCATGTATCGCCACAACAACAAAAGAAGCCGTTTTGAGCCGACACTTGGGCTTGATGTGCTGTTGTTTATGCTCAGCTATTGAGTGCCAAATCAGACACAGCTTCATGTAGTTCTCCCAGGGTATCCAACCCAAACGAAATACGGTTTCAGTGAATGGACTGTCTCTCAGGATGAACCATGAAACAGAAAACACAAGTAAAGCAAAAAACAAGTGTTTTGCTCAGAAAGTGAGCAAGTCTGTTTAATTTGTACCTGTCATTTTGGTATGCAGACAGCACAGAAATAATTGGTTGACCATTTTTATTATAAGTTTGTGCAAAAGTATGTAACATCCAGAAGGAAGCATCTCCGACCCTATAAAGTATATATATTCTTGATCAGCATCAACAGCCGAGTCATGTCCGTCATGTCCGTCTGTCTGTCCATATGAACGCACAGATCTGAGATGGTAAGAGATAGAGGTTTGACATGTATGGGACATATGCTTCTTATGTCTGCAGGCAGATCAAGTTTATTTTAAATTTTGGCCACGCCCCCTCCCGCCCCCGCAATTTAGAAAAAACGTCATATCTTCCACAGTTTTGAAGATAGATGGATTATTCCTTTTGGATATATTTAGTTATTGGGATAAATTATCGATCCGCCAAAGGAATGATGAAGATCGGATGAACGGTGTTCGAGTTATGATCAAAAGACAAATTTTCTTGGTACAGAGTATGTTATAGTCGGGCTTGACCGACTTTCTTTTTTGTTTTTTTAGCGAACTCTGGAAAGCAACTAGAAGTATTGCTACAGTCCTTTTAAAAGTGCTTAAACGTCCCTACACGAAAGCGCTTAAAGTCGCTCAGCTGCTTAAAGTGACTGAGGAATATGGCTTAAGAGACACTTATAGTCATTTAGGTCAGTCTTTAGCTAGAGAGTTCCAAAATTATATCTCAAATGTGGTCCAAGAGTCGTGGTCGGGGTATATTGCTATATTTAAAGGTCCCTCAGAAGGCTCTGATCCTTAATGTACTGAGGAGGCGCCGACATTTACTTAGTTAAGTTGGGTTGCCGTTGAATTGTTTGCATTAAAATCGTTGTCCTTTCTGAATCGCTTCATAGTCAAATCGCCAGAGACTTCCCTTAAATCCGCTTGTAATCGTCCACAAATAGTTCAATGGTCAAAAACGCTTAGCTTAGTTGAGTAGCTAATACATGCCTGAGGAATCCCCTATGCATGAGTCATTCAGGTGTTAAGAATTGATCAAATATGTTTGAATAGTTGTTTAGAAATCCCAAAACTGCTTAATAAGTGGCTTAAAATACTTTTAGACTCAGAATTGCATGGCGAATTCAAAGAGTTGGAGTTGAAAAATTTCTAAAATTTTAAGGCCAACATTTTTTGATTGCCGTTTCATCCCACTGTACCCCCGCAGAACAGGGGGCGGCATTAAGTATGATCAAACGCTCTTTGTACAATAAATAATTTGTTACAATTCTGTTGATTTAGCAAAAGCCAAACAATTTTGTTTTCTTGTCAAGCATCTTGTTATCACCTTTTAAGTGTGACAAGTGAGTGGCCGCCCGTTCCAAATGGTTGTTGGTGGCTTTGCCAATGATGAAGTGTTGAGAGCTGTTTGGTTTTAATCAGCTGAGTTGACAAAAATATTACCTGACACGGCCAGTTACCAGCCAACGAAACGGACCCGGGCCCGAGAATCAAATGCTGGCAACCACTTCAGCAGCACAGCAGAAGATTGAGCGAAGGCACTTAAAAGCAGTCGGCAACACTTGCTTCAGATCGGACAACATTCACCAATTCGACGAAGAAAACAAAACAAAAGCCAGCAATCCAAAAGCCAAATAGCTCGCATATTTTTTGCATTTTGCATATAATTAAGAATGCAAAACAGTTTTTTGATTATTCTAGTGACGCGCTCGGCATCCGAATCTTGCGATCGATTTCTGTTTCGGTGACAATAATCCATAAATTGATTTGTGGTGTGCGTCTCGGGGGGGAAATCCCCCTTGGGGTGTCTTTTTCGCGCTTGACGTATGCCACGCTTATTTGCCCCAAAGCTAAAAGCAAATCGATTCTACTGATTGCGTCTATTAAAATATAATTTTTATTTAGAAAACATTTGTCGTTTGGCGTTTTTAAATTATGCAAAAATGTTTGCCATTTGCCTTTAGGCCGCCACTTTTCCTTTACTCCCCATCCATCCATCCATCCATCCATTGATGCAGTAAACCACGAGAATGTGTTTGGGTTGAGTGAGTCATTAGTTTAGGCGGAAACACTCGAGGTGGAAAAAATTCTTTAAAATGACGTCAAATTTGTTGTGTGGCCTGAGCTTGTGATACATAAACAAAAAACTTACCTAATTGCATGTTAAATTTATGAAATGAAACTAAATCGTTCACACCTGCTAGGATTATAAACCACTTAATGGGCCACACAAACCTGACTTGGACACCGTATCGCATTCTCTGGCTTTGTTTTGGCCAAACGAAACCTTATTAACATCCGTTTTGTTGGACATAAGTAATAAACCATTTTAGTTCCTGGTAACACAATAAGATTGTCACTCAACGTTGTGTGGTTCCAGGAAAGGATTTGTTAAATGTTTTTGCTTTTTATGTTATTGTAGATAATGGTTGGAAAACTGACCGACTCAGAAAGAAGTACTTGAAGTACCATCTGTTTGTATTGGTTGTTTTTTATAATTTTGCCCAGAAGCTTGAAGGCATACAAGGAATCATTTCCAGAAATCATTATTTTTGCATCATTTAAGTCATTTTGTTCTTGTAACTTTTTGCCATTTCAAAGCTTATTTCATTATGCCTTTCTCATACAATCCCTGGTCCTTTGGATCAAAAAACTATAGCATCAGATTTTCGCAAAACTCTCTTAAAGCAATTTTTGCACCCTCAAATGCTTTCAACATAGACAAAACCAGGTAGTAATCACTTGATGCTGTGTCTGGACTATTTGGTAGATGCAGTAGAAACTAACAACGTGTGTCTCCTGATAAAAGACAACTCCTTCTATTGGACAAAGCCGGTGATTGCTTCCTTCAGACGGTCTAATTGTTGACACACTACACGTTCGAATTAAGAGTTTGGACGTGGGCAAGTAGCTCGTAGTAGATAATTCCCTGCCAATCCCACCTAACACAGAGCAAAACCTCCTTGGCAGGTCATTCCTGGCTTGGACACCGTGCCATTGGACCACTAACATTTTCACTTGATGTGATCCATTTTTCGTCACCAGTTATCATCCGCTTCAAAAATAGATTGATTTTGTTGCGATTAAGTATTGACTCACCGATAGATATTTGGTCCATGAGATTTTTCTGTGTTAACTCGTGTTCATCGATTTTTATACCCTTGCAAAGGGTATTATAATTTTGCCCAGAAGTTTGCAACGCATAGAAATATTCATTTCCGACCCCATAAACTATATATATTCTTGATCAGGGTGACGAGCTGAGTCGATTGAGCTTTGTCCGTCTGTCTGTCCGTCTGTCTGTCTGTTTCCACGCGAACTAGTCTCTCAGTTTTAAAGCTATCGAGCTGAAATTTTGCACAGAGTCTTATTTTTGCTGCACACTACTAATATGTCGGAACCGACCGGATCGGATGACTATAACTCATAGCTCCCATAGGAACAATCGGTCGGAAAACTAGTTTTAGTATGAAAAACTTATTTCTTTTAAATGGAAACGACTCCAAACTTTGTAATCGTAGGTTTTATATGCTTTTTTATAATTCTACCAAGTTTTATCAAAATCGGACAACTATATGGTATAGCTGCCATACAAAAGATGGGTCTAAAAAACAGTCTTAGTTAGAAAAACTTTTTTGTTTTCAATGGTAGCATCCTGTAATTTTGTATTTTTTTGTTTCTCGTGCTTTTACACAATTCTACAAGTTTTTGTCCAAATCGGATGACTATATCATATAGCTCCCATACGAACGATCGGTCGGAAAATGGGAAAAAAGAGTGTTTTTTGAAAATATTTAAGCGAGCACTTGCAAGGGTATAAAAACTTCGGCACAGACGAAGTTAGCTTAGCTTTCTCGTTTTTGTTGTATCCGGCCATACTCAAATGGTTCTAAACAGTTTTTTGTGTTATATGTAAGTATAAGATGAGAGGACCGGACTTAAAACAGATCTGCAAACCGGTTCGAATCCTCATTTCCGACTTTTATTTTAATGCGATTCAAACCTTTAACCATACCTTATTAGGTATAAAAGCTGAAGCTGAACATAAAAAAGCTGTTTCGAAACTAAAATTTAGGTTATGTTCAAGAAAACCTATGGCAGTCAACTTTGAATCAAAGGTTCTTTAGAATTCGTTTAAAACATTTATAATCCCCACCAATAGTAGCCTTTGTTTTTTAAGGTTTGCCATTTCTGGAAACGTCTTATCTCCCACAGTTTTAAAGATAGATGGTTCGAAGACATATTTAGTAATCAGTAAAGATGGGATGAACGGTTGTCGAGTTATGATCAAAAGAATGTTCGCTGCTGCAGCGCGAAGATATACCATCTTAAGTGCGTGTGTTTCAACATCATTAAACTGTCCACTGCCCAAAAATATGCTATGCAAAACCACAATCCCAGTTTAGCGGTCTAGCGGGGGGTAAAATATCTTCAATATGCATTCGGCTAGAAAATGAACGATAACACAAAATCAAGGTTACAGTGTATTTGGAATCGGTGCACTGAATCACAGCTCCCTTACTTG
Source organism: Lordiphosa fenestrarum (assembly GCA_035044985.1). NCBI lineage: Eukaryota > Metazoa > Arthropoda > Insecta > Diptera > Drosophilidae > Lordiphosa > Lordiphosa fenestrarum. The sequence continues at coordinate 15,667 of JAWNNO010000368.1, read as the reverse complement.
CTTCAACGCACTTTTATTTAAGGGGTAACTTCGAAAGGGCTATTATCATCATCATGCGTCATGCGTAACTAAAGGAGCTTTCTAATCGAAACCCAATTATCAAAACAAACAGTTCTAGAAGAATGCAAGAGCCTTCAAGTTTTTAAGTAATCACACACTGGCAACCAGAATTATTCGTCTATCTATGGCAATTATAATGACAAACCCACAACATACATATATTAACACCTTTCCCATTAAAAATTAATAATAATGAATAGATTTCAGGCGTGTGTGTGTGTGTGTGTGTGTGTGTGAAGCAGCATAATTAAACCCCAAGTTATTAGACAACTGCAAACTACAGTCTATGCAATCAATTAGCAAACAACGACACACGCTTGCATATGTGTGTGCGAGTGTGTGTGTGTGTTTGAGTTAAAACAATGAAGGGGGACCTTTAATTAAAATCTCACGAAGCATTTCAAACCAAGGACATGTGTTGTGGGCAAGCACACGCGGCCCATGTCAACTCACAGTAGCGAGCTTCTTAGTGTGTGGGCTGGCTGCGTGTGTGCACATCTTACAACTTGAGAGGTGTCTTAGAATATGTGTGTCAAAAAGCTGAAACTGAAGCGGATGTCAATGATCAATGAATGAAATGTACGCGGATGTGTGCGTGATTGACTGCTGACAGAGAGAGAGCGTGGGTGTGGGCCTTGGCAACAGTTGCGCTCTTATTCTAGATTCAGTTAAGCCTAGGAAGTGATAGTTTGGGCTGTGAATGGACATGGAATGGTAATCTTTTTGCACTTTTTCTTAAATATATTCAATATTTAGAAATATATCGGTTCGAACACGGAATTCCGCCTCTTAAGGTATTACAGCTGAACCTAGCCCTGTTCTGAACCAACCATTTCGAATCGGCTCAACAAAAAATTATAGTTATGGTAGAATTTGACCTATTTCCTAGCTACTTCTTCTGTTATCCTTAACGAAAGGTGTCTTATAATCGTCAAAAAAGTTGATCTTAAACATCTATAACAAGAAAGAAAGTCGGTCAAGCCCGACTATAACATACTCTGTACCAAGAAATTTTGTCTTTTGATCATAACTCGAAATCCGTTCATCCGATCTTCTTCATTCCTTTGGCGGGTCGATAAGTTATTCTAATAACTAAATATGTCCAGAAGGAACAAGCCATCTATCTTCAAAACTGTGGGAGATATGACGTTTTTTCTAAATTGCGGGGGCGGGAGGGGGCGTGGCCAAAATTGAAAATAAACTTGATCTGCCTGCAGACATAAGAAGCATATGTCCCATACACGTCAAACCTCTATCTCTTACCATCTCTGAGATCTGTGCGTTCATACGGACAGACGGACAGACGGACATGGCTATATCGACTCGGCTGTTGATGCTGATCAAGAATATATATACTTTATGGGGTCGGAGATGCTTCCTTCTGGATGTTACATACTTTTGCACAAACTTATAATACTCTATGTACCTACGGTACAGAGTATAATTATAGTTATGATAGAATTTGACCTATTTCCTAGCTACTTCTTCTGTTATCCTGATGGTTCTTAACGAAAGGAGTCTTTTAGTCGTTAAAAAAGTTGAATGAAAACATCTATAAAAATGTTTGGAATTCCGTTTGGACTGCCTACCCATAGAAGCCTCTGTTTTTCACCAAAGCTGATTGAATGATTCACAAAATTGGAGCTTAACGTTACTTTGGTATCATTTTTCCTATCTAGACTACGCAATCAGGGCTGCAAACCGGTTTTCAACCGAACCGGTTCGAATACGGAATTCTAAATTTTACTTTTCTGTAAACCGAACCTCAATAGAAATATAGGCTGAACCCGAACATGTTCCGAACCTACAATTTCGGTTCGGTTCAGCAATAATGGAGAGGAATGTGTTATAAAAAGCCCTAGAATAGTATTAAGAACTACTTATATGATACCGACCCATAGTAGCTTATGTTTTTTAAGATCAGCAACTCCAAAGCTTCTTCAATGATTCAGAAAAGCAAGAGCAAATTATAATTTCAATGTTGCTTTGTGTATTACAATCTATTTTCAATCCAAAATCCTAGTTCCTAGGCCGAAAGCTATATGAAAAACACATAGGATTACATTTTCTACTAAAATTGAAAATACATTTAGTAACCAAGGTTCGAAGGATCGATTTAGCTGGGTGCCAACTCTATATAAAACAAGTTAGCTAAACGGGTTGCTAAAACTTGTAGCTAGTTCTCAGACAAACTAAATGCCTTAGCGCTTACCCGGCGTAAAAGTCGTGGCGCCGCAACCTTGACTGGCATTTGAACAGCTGATTGAGTTTAGCTGGTTAGAAGCCAAATTAAAATAGTTTGCCCAGCTAAATGCATTCAACAGTTTCTGCAGCCGACAGCAAAAAACAAACTAAAGGCTGAACCCAGAACAGAACCTTAACTTTCGCCCGATATCATTGAACCTTAAATTTCTGAACCCTATTGGCTAATATTTGGTTCGAGCCCGCTAACCGGGTGGGTTTTAAATACGAAATACTTTGAAGTCTGAGCTGTTAACTTGGTTTGTTAGCAAATCACTGCTCAGACTCCTTTCGTTGATGAATTGAACACAAACAAGAAGTGCTAGTGCGGAAGAAGTATGCCTGAGGAAACTAAACATACTGCTATGCTATACTATCCATGTTCACCCTGCTTAAAAGCAAACCATATTGCTTTGTACACAGAGGGAAAAACCGTGTTCAGAAAATGAGATTTTTTCATCTCAAAAGAAGCACAGAATGTTCTTGAAATGAGACAAATTCAGTTCACCACCGAAAAGTATAAGTAGCCATTCAGACGTGCGGCTGCAGAAGTGGGCAATAGCCTAACGAGCTAACACGTCCGCCGTCGCGTCGTTGCGCGCGGGGGTCTTGGGCTCTGCTCCCAGTAAGTCCGAACAAATTTTCTTACTTTAATTTAATTATCTAAGGCAGGTGGGGTGTTGTACAAGGCGGAGGTCTCTGCGGACTTGGAGCTGGAATCGGACCTAGACTTGGAATTGGATCTGGTTTCTGGACTTGAGCTGGCCCTGGTATCTCTGGGTCCTGCACCTCAATTTTTGTATACTCTGTACCGTAGGTACATAGAGTATTATAAGTTTGTGCAAAAGTATGTAACATCCAGAAGGAAGCATCTCCGACCCCATAAAGTATATATATTCTTGATCAGCATCAACAGCCGAGTCGATATAGCCATGTCCGTCTGTCCGTCTGTCCGTCCGTCCGTATGAACGCACAGATCTCAGAGATGGTAAGAGATAGAGGTTTGACGTGTATGGGACATATGCTTCTTATGTCTGCAGGCAGATCAAGTTTATTTTCAATTTTGGCCACGCCCCCTCCCGCCCCCGCAATTTAGAAAAAACGTCATATCTCCCACAGTTTTGAAGATAGATGGCTTGTTCCTTCTGGACATATTTAGTTATTAGGATAACTTATCGATCCGCCAAAGGAATGAAGAAGATCGGATGAACGGTTTTCGAGTTATGATCAACAGACAAATTTTCTTGGTACAGAGTATGTTATAGTCGGGCTTGACCGACTTTCTTTCTTGTTTTTTTTTTTTTTTGAGTTTATAATGTTCTCAAAAACTGAACATTTCAACTCACATCAAGATTTTGCGTACTCAAAAAAAGGTTCTCGAAGTGAGAAATTGTTCTTGGAGTGAGAAAATCCGGTCATGATTAGCTTTTGACACCGAATGTTCTCACTTTGAGTCCAATGTTCTTGTTTGATTTTGTTGCCTTTATAAAATCTTCCAATTGTTGGGAAAGGTAGTAGTTGGTGTAGTTCCGCACGATCCCAGAAGGGATCACGAATAGATCTTAAGGCCCTTAATAAGGTTGATTGCTTGTTTGGGTACCATTTGACTTGGAAATATAGAAGGATCGCTGAAGTTTAGGCGAATGCCGATTGTGTTTGCTCCACTTAGCCTCTGCTTCTTTCACTGCCATCTCCTACATCTGTAGGTTCAAGGTAACAGCTCTTTTTATCTCACAAAGGGAAACACAACCCACACACATTCTTCTTTTTGAAACCAAATCCTTTCCCATTTATGCAAATTAGTACTCCGAATTCCAACTCTTTCAGCTCTTTTCAAATGCAAATTGAATGCAATAAAGCTGCATTTGACATTTGGTTAACTTATTCTCTGGCTCTGGCTTTCATCATCAACCCAAGAGAACGCCCTCGTCGTGCGACCGAAGGTTAGGCAAACATTAGTTCTATGCTTGAAACAAGGAAATTTACACAAATCACAGACAAGGGGGCCATTAAATGCACATCAAATCACACGGGCGAGGGAAGAGCAGACAAAGGCCCCAAACTGAGAAAATAAACATGATGATGCGGCAAATAACATCAAAAAGCAACACCCAAAAGCCAACTCACTCACTGCCAGAGTCAGAGTTCGCCATTCCAGTTGAGAGAAGGTGTCGCGTCGTGAATGAATTAATGAATAATAACAACAATATGGAGGGAGGATGGTGATGACTTTGAAGACCGACCACGACATGGCACACTTATGGCGGCTGCCGACCGAATGTCTGCCAGTGTTTGGCTCTCGCTTCGCCTATGCAAATGTCTCTCCATAATAATAATCGATCATCGGCCAAATGTTTTGCACCAATTCTGGCCACAAATACGAATGTTAATCTCTCACTTTGGGGTGAAAGAAACTCTTCGCTGCCGTTTTTAACTGTTTTCCTCCATTAATTCTATGTATGCTGGCTGAGAAGAGCCCACAGAAGAAGACTTTATTTTCGGTAACTAATTTATGCTTAAAGCGGCGATGCGGTGCCAGGCACCAAAAGTGGCGTGGAAACAATCGAAAAAGATCAAAAAAACAACACACACAAAAACAAAACATTCGAAACTAGTCAAAAAATTGAAGCTGACTTGTGAAGAGCGCCCCCTGCGCCGGGCAGGAAGGGGGGGGGAGGTGTGGAGGAGGCAGTAGAATCGATTGTGGAGCGTATTTGCTACGATTATGTTATCAGACAGACGGACACAGGGAGAAGGGCACATTAAAAGCGGCTCAAACTGTCTACAAAACTTGACTTATTACTTGGCCAGAAGTGGCGGAGCGTGGAGCTGGAAGCGTGGAGTGGAATTGTTTTGCTTATAAATCTGATTAGAATGTTGGCGATTTGAAAACTAGTTCCTAGTGTCGGCAGCGGCCACAACAAGTATGTATTGCCATTTGAATTCTGAGCGGATTTAGTTAGGGTTTAAAGGGTTTTCGACTGTATTGCGGCTGCTGCTGGCCCACTTTCAATTCTCAACTTAATTCATGATCTCTGATTGATCGCCTAAGCTGGCAATTTGAATTTATTGACACTTGTTATTAATCGCCGGCTGGCTGCCTTAGAATTTTAATGATTTAATTGATTTATTTGAGATGGGATTTGTATAACTTTGGCAAATGTGTGTGTTGAGACGGTTGATTGTGTTTGTTGGATCATTCCAAGCGGATTTGGCATGAACATCTCCAATGAAGCTGAAGCTGGCTGTAGAGTCCAACTCATTTGCACATCATGTGCAGCAGGTGTCACCTTCCTTTCAATTCTAATTTGTAATATTGTAATCAGAGACATATTTTTTATATATGCCCCGACAGATTTGATAATCCACAGCCTTAAATGCTTCTCTTAGTGATCTGTGAGGAGGAGAAAGTTAAAATCGGTTCCCCCTTGCCCCCTTGCTGCAGTTCGTATAACTTATTAAAATTCAACTTTTAAATGAAATAAATAACATTGGGAGGTTAGCAAAACAAAGGGCAGCAAAGAAGACAAAACAACAAATATTATTTGGAGAATTTTAGGAGGATGAACAAGCGGCGCAGATTCAAGTAGACGAGTCGTTAGGCATCTTGTGGAACTTAGCCCTTCAAATTACACGCCGCTTGACCCGCAACCTCAGCAATGCTAGAAATGCCGAACCGAAAACCCCAAACAAAAACGGTTCGGTTCAGTTCTCTAACGAGTCTTAAGACATGAATCGCATTCCTCAAACCAATGACAATTATTAATTTGGGAAAATACTTTGTATACGACGATTGATTTGACATAACTTTTACAACTTGTAGTCCTGTAAGTCTACCGCAATTACCCGCAGATCTCTTAGTATACCTGTAAGCATTTAATATGCATTCTATTCTCTAGTGTACAATATTTTAAATTTAATTCAATCTTAGCCAGGCGGATTTTTTCTCAAATAATCTGATAAATATGGTGTGTGGTACGATTTCATTCTCTCTTTTGGAAGGGCTTTCCTCTGGGAAATCCAATCTCATAAATTTTGAACATTCTTCAAAGGATTTTAAAGATATTTCAATGGTTTATAGCAGGGATGCAAACCACTCGAAAATAAGTACTGGTTCGGTTCAGTGGTTCGCAGAATTTCTGAACCGCCGGTTCGGTTCAGAACATGGTTTTTGGAGCTAACTAAACCGCGGTTTCGGTGCGGTTCAGTGCACTTTCGAACACTTTTGAAAATTAATTCTTCTAATCCATTTGATTATCTTTAAAATATTTAGAAGAATGTGCATAGTTATTATTAGTTATTACTTTTAGAATTCGTCTATAAATTCCTAGAGGAATGCCCTTCGAAAAGAGAAAAGAATACGTTCCATGCATCTTACATACCCTATTAATCAGATCATACGAATTGTAGATATTGGCCACATAGATTACACTGCAAAATCTGAGCTCGACAGCTCAGCAAATTGTAGGAGATATTCAAAAAAATTGTATTGCGGGGGGCGGGAGGGGGCGTGGCCAAAATTTGAAACAAACTTGATCTGCCTACAGACAATACTAGCTTACATCTAAAATTTGGTTGCTCTAGCTCTTCTAGTCTCCGAGATCTAGGTGTTCATACAGACGGACAGACGGACAGACGGACGGACGGACGGACATGGCCATATCGACTCGGCTGTTGATGCTGATGAAGAATACATATACTTTATGATATCAGAGATGCTTCCGTCTGCCTGTTACATACATTTGCACGACTTTAGTATACCCTTTTCACTCTACGAGTAACGAGTATAAAAACTCTGCCGTCTAAGATTGAATTAAGGTAAAGAAGATTGAATTGAAAATATTGTCTACTAGTGGAAAAAGACATATTGATGACGGGAATATTAAGCGATAGGCGGACCATTGCAGAAGACTTACAGTATTACAAGTTGTAAAATTTGTTTCAAGTCATCCTATGTAGAGGATCGAACGAAATGTATAAAATTTATCTTCGATTCAAATTCCCAAATTCATCAAATACATTGGGGAAAGCGATTCCAGTTAAAGCTCGTGAGAAAGCCGAACCGAGCCGTTTTCTTTTGTGGTTTTCGGTTCGGTTCAGCAATTCTGATAGGAAGCCGGTTCGGTTTGCGGTTCGGTTCACTAGCTGGAATACGCGGTTCGGTTCAGAACCGGTTTGCATCCCTGGTTTATAGGAATTCATTTTCCAAAGTGTGCGAATAGTCACATGCTTGAGGTTTTTGGTTCTTTATGAACCACTGAGCCTAACCGAAACCGCGGTTCAGTTACCTCAAAAAACCATGTAATGAACCGAACCGGCAGTTCAGAAACTGTGTGAACCACTGAACCGAACCAGTACTTATTTTCGACTGGCTTGCATCCCTGGTAACTGCATTCAACTTTCCTAAGGGGCCTATTCAGCAAAGAAGGCCACTTGGCTGCAACTTCTTGCACCTGCTGTATTTGATATGGTTTCATTTCAAGGTCCCCACCTAAAATCTTCCCGGTGTTCGATCAACGCAAGCTCAATTGTTGATACCGGCGACGAATTGGCATATCACAGATCTTTATTGACGATATTGCATTAAGTCTCTCCTTGGTAGGCATTCTTCTCCGCACACAGGATAGAGAATTTATGTCCAATAAAGTCAATCTGGTGCAAATTCTTGTCACAATAGCTTACAATAGCCTATTCGGTGGGTCGATTATGACCACCATAGAATGGACGTAATTTGTGAATCAGAATTCAATGATTTGCTAGCGCTGCACACTGGAACAGGCGTGGCAAAATCAGTGCCCAGGGGTTTGTGGGTGGCTCTAATTCATTTAGGGAAGTGATAAAATTAAACAAATCATCAAATGGAGTATTATTATTTGAGTATCATTATTTTATTGCTCTGATTTCATTTCTGGCCATATTTTTACGATCGGTTGTGAGTGAGTCGACTTATAGAGGGGGAAGGGGTTACAATCTAAAAATAAATCGAATGAATCGAATCTATTTCGGCAATATTTCTCTGATCATCAGATCGATGAGCAACCCAAGGAAGAGAAGGGCGGGGGTTTTGATAAAAATTTCCACAAAATACTATATAGCTATAGAGTATACTTCTAAAATTAGTCCGTTTTGGACAGTCTTTGGCACACGCTAGTTTTAGTATAAGCCTAATATTTTGAGCGAGTTTCCTTATACACACATAATAAATACCGAAAGGAGCCTTCCAAACTGTACATTTCCGATTTCAGGGGTTTGTTGACCACTGTTTAAGCCACTTAATGCACCAGGTTTGCAAACCTCGATTTTTGGAATTTCTGCAGGCAAACCTTACTGAGCATTTTGGCTTTTTGCCGTAGCATAAAAATCAGCCTTTTGAATGTTGCAATTGTTTTTTGTAGCCAAAATTTAGGTTTCCTGTTCAATTTGATTTTTTTCAGAAAATGATGACAGCGGGTAGGCATTGAACGCTGATGAGAGAGGGTGGAACCTCTTCTAACAGCTGTACGATCTACCAGCCTCCTTTGTGGTGTTGGGGTCGCTGTTTAAAGTTGTGCGAAAGCATAGCAGCAGGTTTACTTAGCTTAAAAAAGTTCGTAAAAACCAGTCGCATTATGGAAAACACCTATAGCACGAAATCTGACAGTTCTGTGTCAATCTAATCTCAATTTATCAAAGGTTTCTTGTGCTAGAAAGGTGGAAAAGGAGAAGAGGAGTGGTACCATATATATTTTGTGTTTATACAAAGTATGCATCGGAGAAGGAATGAAGGACACGTTACCTCATGAGAAATCTTCATATTTTTGTAAGAAAATATAAATTTTAAAGCCCTGCCATATGCCATATGTCGGTTGAACTAAGAATCTACTCAATTATTTGTAAGTTTATGTGACATATATAGTACGAGGCTATGTAGAAGATATAGGGCATCGAATTACACATATTAAGACGATGAAAGACGAGGAATCTCGACCTGCAAACCAAGTTCCACAGGCTGACATCTCCCATAAATGCAAACTTGTTAAAATAGGTCTCGCGCCTGACATTTGTGCGGCCATTTCTTGGCACTTGCAACCTTTTGCCAGTTGTTCTGTGGCTCTGCAGCCGCCAACCTGTTGAGCCACATTCCACAATTCCACTCCTGGTAACCGGATCTGAAACAACCGCTGTACGTCCTTGAACTCCTCCTTCGCCTCAATCAAAAGGCGATTAACTTAAATTCCCGTTCTAGTTGGTGAAGGGCTTCCAGCGGTCTAGATTGCAGCTGCTGGGCTGATAAAGTCGCAGACGAAGACGTGCCCTCTTGGCTTTGGTTATTTATAGATCATTATTAGCAGCAGCAAGAGCACCGGCAGCAGCAGCTTCTCTCAGTGCCTCAAGGTTGCCATACATCCAATGACCAAAGTCGGCGGCATCACTGTTTGACTTTGGCTCACTAGAACTCAATCTCTCGATCATCATTAATCACAAAAACATTACTTGGCTCATCTCATCATTAACTGAAACTATTTTCTGTTTATTTTTTTTGTTGTTTTCCAGCTCAAGATTCCCTTCAACGTGACATTCGCTTTGCGTGCCCGCGATCTGGTGGTCAGCATTGGCAAGAAAACCTTAAAAGTGGGCCTCAAAGGTCAAGAGCCCATTATCGATGGTGAACTGAGTGGTGAAGTCAAGCAAGAGGAGTCGGTTTGGGTCTTGCAAGATAGTAAAACGGTCTTAATCACACTGGAGAAGATTGGCAAGATGAACTGGTGGAATCGTTTGGTGACCACCGATCCCGAAATCTCTACACGTAAAATCAATCCAGAGCCCTCCAAGCTGTCGGATTTGGATGGTGAGACGCGTGGCATGGTGGAGAAAATGATGTATGATCAGCGTCAAAAGGAAATGGGTTTGCCCACCAGCGAGGATCGCAAGAAACAGGATATACTGGAAGAGTGAGTGTGCCAATATAGGAAACTAACAAACTTACAACATATTTTTTCACCCTTTTCTAGGTTTAAGCAGCAACATCCCGAAATGGACTTTTCCAAGTGCAAATTTAATTAGTTTTCCATAGGCTCTGGCAGCACATTTATTCAATAAGCACAATTTGTATTACAGTAAACGTAGTTGGCTGACCAAGTCTTGAATCGAAGCTGCCGCTGATCTCTCCCTCCGCGAGGTGATAAAAGCAATTTGTTAACTTTAATTGTTGCGCAATTAATTTTGTGCTAATTTGTGTTTAGTTCTCGGATTGAAATCTAAAACCCATTGTGGGGGGGGGGGGGGGTTGGGGGCCTGGCACCACTTTCCCCCCTTCGGTAGTTCTCTCTCTCTCCTGTCTCTGGGTCATTGCTCTGGCCAAGCGTGTGTTGTAGTATTTGAATTCCCCCTCCTTTAACTAATTTGACCACATTTAGTCATAAATCGAACGATTTGGTTCAAAAGTGACTGTCTTTATGTGCCGCGTGCCAACGTTTTGTTGTTTAGCTAGATTCCAGTTTGATTGTGTGGGAATTAGGGAAAAGTAAGTGGTTAAATGACATCGATTAAGATCATATTCGAAACTGGATCAAGCTAATTGGATTCTTAGTTTAAAAGCAATGCTACTAAGACCATAATCTTTTAGGTTGTTCAATTATCATAAAAAGGTTGTTGAACAGCATTACCATGCAAATCTTACACATCTGACGATTCAGCTATAAGTTGTAATAGGAAAAGGAAATCTGTTCTTTTTGACAAACAAAACGAAAGAGTGACGATTTGGATCTGCTTAAAGAAATGCGGAAAAATGGGTTAAATAAAACTAAAGAAGCTCCAAAGAAAGTAAAGTTACCATAGGTAAAAATGTTGTATTGTTTATGTAAATTATGTAAAATGTTTAGATGGGCAAGAAGCGAAAGTAAAACTATTTCAGCATTAAAATTCTCGTTAATTAATGACGCTAAATAATTGTCTAATAAATGTTATGCATATGGGCATTTCCACAGAAAGGTAAACCGAGATCAAACACTATTTACACTCTGTACCGTAGGTACATAGAGTATTATAAGTTTGTGCAAAAGTATGTAACATCCAGAAGGAAGCATCTCCGACCCCATAAAGTATATATATTCTTGATCAGCATCAACAGCCGAGTCGATATAGCCATGTCCGTCTGTCTGTCTGTCCGTATGCACGCACAGATCTCAGAGATGGTAAGAGATAGAGGTTTGACGTGTATGGGACATATGCTTCTTATGTCTGCAGGCAGATCAAGTTTATTTTCAATTTTGGCCACGCCCCCCGTCCCCGCAATTTAGAAAAAACGTCATATCTCCCACAGTTTCGAAGATAGATGGCTTGTTCCTTCTGGACATATTTAGTTATTAGGATAACTTATCGATCCGCCAAAGGAATGAAGATGATCGGATGAACGGTTTTCGAGTTATGATCAAAAGACAAATTTTTTTGGTACAGGGTATATCACAGTCGGACTTAACCGACTTTCTTTCTTGTTTTGATCATATTTTCATACGGAACCAATTTAATTGAACTGATATAAGCCAATCTTACATTACATCATAATCCATTTCGAGTTTATCAAATGCATTTTTCTCATTTTTGTAGTTATTCTGCATGTTATTTTTCTTTCTAAAAACGTACCCATAGATTCCAATGAATATTGCTCTCTAAAATCTTTCTTAGGGTACAAAGAGTGAAGAAGGATTGCATAGAAAACCATAACAAACTGTGTGAGTGCATTTAAGAGTACGTTTTGTTACTGCACAATAAAAGAAACCATGAAGAATGTCACTTAATATAAAAACGCGTAAAATCTCAAATGTTTGAGGCCACTGCCCGGTTGAATCATGTGTTATGCTTTGCAGGTGTGGGGTTTCGGGACATACGAGGAAGTAGAAAGACTCCAAAGATACTAAGCCAAACTTTGAAATCCACATAGAAACTGGACTTCCTTCACTTTTAACATATACCCTGGGATCTCACTTTGGATACATTAGAATGGCGTGTGCCAACATCTTGGCAAACTTTTTGATGGAACGTCGATCTCACTGCTGATCTCAACATGAACGAGAAAAATCTCAAAAAGTTACTACTAGTTCACGCAAACTTCATCGACCAAGCGTACAACAGTGCAAGCAGGATGTTATATAAACGACAAATTCAGCCTTCCTTTGCGAATTTCTCTAACTCAACCACCGAACAGATGGAAATACCCACAATGTCAACAAAGTTGAAGATATCTTCCTTTTTTATGCAATCTGTCTAGTCCTTCGGGAAATTGGGTCTGCTTACTGGCCTTTGGGAAAACACAACCTCCAGCAGTTGATCTCAATTCTAAACGGATACAACTGGAATACGCTGTACCCATTTATTAAAGGTGCTTCTGTTTATAGGCAGCGCATTATATCGGAATGTTTTTAGTCCATTATTTTATATTAATAAAGTTTTGTAAAAACGAGAAAGCTAAGCTAACTTCGTCTGTGCCGAAGTTTTTATACCCTTGCAAGTGCTCGTCTTTTTCCCATTTTCCGACCGATCGTTCGTATGGGAACTATATGATATAGTCATCCGATTTGGACAAAAACTTGTAGAATTGTAGAAATGCAAAATTACAGGATGCTACCATTAAAAACAAAAAAGTTTTTCTAACAAAGACTGTTTTTCAGACCTACCTTTTGTATGGCAGCTATATCATATAGTTGTCCGATTTTAATAGAAATTGGTAGAATTATACAAAAACATAGAAAACCTACAATTACAAAGTTTGGAGACTTTTCCATTGAAAAGAAAAAAGTTTTTCTCACTAATACTAGTTTTCTGATCCATTGTTCCTATGGGAGCAATGATATATAGTCATTCTATCTGGTTGGTTCCGACATATTAGTAGTGTGCAGCAAAAAAGAAGACTCTGTGCAAAATTTCAGCTCGATAGCTTTAAAACTGAGAGACTAGTTCGCGTAGAAACAGACAGGCAGACAGACAGACGGACGGACAAAGCTCAATCGACTCAGCTCGTCACTCTGATCAAGAATATATATAGTTTATGGGGTCGGAAATGAATATTTCTATGCGTTGCAAACTTCGGGGCAAAATTATAATACCCTTTGCAAGGGTATAAAAAGGCTACGCTACAACTCAGAGCTATATTTTTGTAATATTTAATTGCTTGTTTTCTTTTGAGAATTGTTAACGAGTATTGAAACAACGTGATGGGAGTAATGATGGCTCTTAAGTATTTGTGCCACATAGTCTCAATCCATTTATCGACTAACTCATGTACAAACAAGAAAGAAAGTCGGTCAAGCCCGACTATAACATACTCTGTACCAAGAAATTTTGTATTTTGATCATAACTCGAAAACCGTTCATCCGATCTTCTCTCATTTCTTTGGCGGATCGATAAGTTATCCTAATAACTAAATATGTCCAGAAGGAACAAGCCATCTATCTTCAAAACTGTGGGAGATATGACGTTTTTTTTATATTGCGGGGGCGGGAGGGGGCGTGGCCAAAATTGAAAATAAACTTGATCTGCCTGCAGACATAAGAAGCATATGTCCCATACATGTCAAACCTCTATCTCTTACCATCTCTGAGATCTGTGCGTTCATACGGACAGACAGACGGACGGACAGACGGACATGGCTATATCGACTCGGCTGTTGATGCTGATCAAGAATATATATACTTTATGGGGTCGGAGATGCTTCCTTCTGGATGTTACATACTTTTGCACAAACTTATAATACTCTATGTACCTACGGTACAGAGTATAATGAATGACTCACTTCAATTTCTTCAGTTGTCATTTCCATTCTTATGAATTGACCAAAACTGAGATGAGTCACTTGTAAAAATTCGTAGAAAGCATTGACTAGTGGGACAACAGAACTGTTTTAACCCTGGCCCATCTGTTCCATCTGTCTGGTTGCTATCCAAACATTTGTTACGCCCCAAAAAATATAAATGGCTATTATCTCATTAGTTAAATAAAATGGTATGTTAAACTGTGTTTAACAAGCCGCAGCGAGAAAAAAAAACTCTAATTAATTAATAGTTTCCACACAATGGGAGAGAGATCATCATTGGATCATTATGTGTTGGACACAAGCGAAGCAACTCTCCTGGTGTGGGAGTGTGTCAGTCGAGCGTTTGCTTCAATTAATTACTAATTAATATAATTAATTATTGTCGTACAAAATTATGGGGGTGCGCTTGGCCAGAAATGTAACAAATTGTTATTCCAAGTAGAACCGGACTTGCAGATGTCAGATCTCGAATTGGGAAAGTACAAACGTTATGCATCCGCTTAGGTAACCGGTTCACATAGAGAAAGACCAAAGAAAGAGAAAGCCAATGAGCCCAAAGAATTGCAAATGATGGGATCGGATTGACCCTGATGGTGTCAGCATCCAGGCTGTGGATTTTGATTGAACTGTTTAAATGACGCACCTGATGAATTGCCCGTTGAATCAATAAAGAACCAAGAATTGACTTCTACTTGTTGCTTGTTCGGTTCTCGCCGCTGTCTGTTGTCTGTTGTCCGAATCCGGGTGCCCAGACTCATTCAGCTTATTATTCTTGCTATTATTATTTTTGTTTTCATGTCGTTTTTTTTGATGTGGGTAATTTCGAGTGTTTCCCACATTTTGGCCAGCAACAATGATTCCTTTGGGGCCTGCTCGATGGGTCGCGTGGGGTATTTCAAACTCAATTTTCGATTCGTTTGTTATTTTTAGCATTTGCCCATTAAGTATAACTATTTTTGTGCCAGCGTCATGCTCCGCCCTACTCATTGTCGTCGTTGTCTCGCCCCACAAATTCGTCTAGACCAAACAAAAGACTTAGGCAACGAACTTGCTTAGAAACTCATTTCGCTGGAAAGTCTTAAAATAGCAAAAGCCGCCGCTTCTCGTTGGTCAAGCCAGACAGACAGACGGATAGTCAGTCAGCCTGAAGGTCAGCAAAGCTTACAAAATTAATACAATTTACAGAAAAGATCAACGAAAAATTGAGGTGGGGCACCGCTTTGGTGACCAACTGCAGCCGCAGCAGCAGCAGGCATTCAGGCAATAACAGTAAATATCTAAAAATGAATCGATTTACCAAGTAGAATGAAGTCGTTAGAGATGCACACGTGACTCACGTAGCAGGCAATGATTGAAGTTATAAATGGAAGCAACAAAATCTTAGTGGAGGAGTGTGCTTCATGTGGGTTGATGTATTTTGTATATGAAAAGGGCTACTCCCAAGTGGCTTGCAAGTGCACAGAGAAGCTAAAGCTGTTCCAAAAGTACCACCATCATGACTTTTAGTTGACGAAATTCGGAAAAATGAGTTTACCTTAATTTAAGAACATTTTTATCTCACTTATGAACGGTTTGGG